>CM072866.1:23935000-23975000 GCA_036937835.1 Pampus argenteus | reverse complement strand
TCCAGGTAAACTACTCCTCCATTGAAAGTAGTCTGTTGTGAATGTGAAGTGATACTGGGCTGAATCGCTCTCTCTCAGGTCAGAGATTCTCAGAGTGGAGCGTCCTCTCTCTGTTTCAAGGACCTCAACACGACCTGCATACTGGGAGTCTTCACTAAGGTCCTCAGGCTGTGAGGGATTCTGCTCCTGATGACGACGATCAGAACTGAACCAGAATGATGATGTGATAGATTCATAACTGCTGTATGAGCAAGAAATGTCCACTGATGAGCCTCTGAAGGCACAGATGCTTCTGTCAGTGTAAATCACTCTGGTGCAGGATTCACCACGAACACCTTAAAGATGAAATACAATGTAGTTGTGAATGTAGTGAAACATTAGTTGTGTGTGTGTGTTTGTAGACATTTAACTAGACATGTGTATAGGGACACGTTGTAGGTGGAGCCCATGTTTCCTATTTTGTCATATAGGCAGGATAAACCATCTCTAAACTGATAAAACTATATCTTTCTCTGCAGTGAATATAACAAGTGAGGCAGTGGAGTCGCTCATATTAAACTACATGAAGTCATTGTACAGCACTTTAGATAAAAGACAAGATGCTGATATGTTAGTAAAAGACTGAAGAAAACTCACAGACTGGAAGAGAGGCGAAATACTCATGTCCTTTAACAGCACAGGAATAGCTGTCTGCTTGATAGAAGACGGATGAATAAGAAGAAGATGTTTCTGTCTCCATTCTCTGTCCATTTTTGTACCAGATGTAGGAAGAACGATCAGGAAGACGACAACTGCTGTGACACTTCAGCTCTGCCCTGGTAGAATAGTGACTGACTGTTGATCTGATCACCTCCACCTGGAGATCTGTGTATGTGAAGAAATAACAGAAATGTCATTTATGTTCAGATATTTCCAAGATATTAACTATTTGATGTTATATTAAGTCTTCCAATGAAAATGTTACCTGTGACATTCAACCTGACTCCAGGTGAACCAGTAAATTTCCCTCCTGGTTGGTTCATTATGAACATGAACTTGTACTCAGCTGAGTCGCTCTCTCTCAGGTCTGTGATTCTCAGAGTGCAGTCGTTCTTATCACAGTGATACTGAACACGACCTGCGTACTCTGACTCTGTTCTCAGGTCCACAGGTTCATCGTCACTTCCTTTATTAAACCAGAGTGTTTCATCAACTGTGGTATCACGGTCATTTACTCTGGATGGGTATCTGTAGGAGCAGTTTATGTCCACTGTTGATCCTTTAAAGGCACAGATCTGAGTAGAAGTGTAAGTCACTCCATAGTCATTCTGACCCTGTACCACTGTAACACAGAGCACATCAGAAACCACAATCACATCATGACACTAATATGATTTTATCTGCAGTCATTGTCATTCAAAACTCCTCATTGTGCACCAATCAAACTAGAACTGAGCTGGAAAACATGATTTTAACATTTGTACTTTGACTTTAATTCCTGAGTGAAGTCTGAGTGAAAACAGGAAGATAAAAGTCTAAAAACAAACTGTTTTCTTTTCATTTACAGTGTAAAGAAACAGTTTTAGATGCTGTTTACAGTTAATCTCTCTGAATACTGAGACAGAACATCGTACAGTCTGAAGCTGCAGTGAAGCAACAACAATGTAAAGTGTGAGTGGGTTTTTTTTCTTGTTTAGTTTCCTCTTTGGTCAAGTTGCTGCTCAGTTAAGTGTGAAAACCACAAAGAAATGCAGAAGAAGTCGTGTGTGAAACTACTGAGAGCAGCTAAAATTAAAATACGTGTTAATACATGTTCACAGGAAGCAGCAACAGTTGTCCAGCTCTACTGTACAGAGTGCAGAAAAGAAAACATATTTAAACTTCATAACAAGATTAAATTATCTGTGCATTGTTGTACCATCATAGAACTGTGCATATATACATATGCATGTATAAAATATATGATTCTTACAATCCATGGAGGGAGGGTGGACAAACCTTACTATCTGGACACCCCACCCCCACCACCCATGACACTGAGACAGCTGAACGTCTTAATATAATAATATTAAAGTGTTCAGCAGTGAATACTGATATTATTTTTTACCATTTTGCCTTCATTCAACAGCTCTAGTTTACACAGAAATAAACAGAAGTGAGTGTTTGGTGTTGTACAGTTTAAAAGTTATTCATCATACTGCATCACACATACATCCAACCTAGAAAAGTGCTGATCTGGGATGTGTTCACGTCATTTAAATGCTGCTCTGAATAAATGTGCTAAATAATCTACAATGTAAATGTAGATATACAGTACCTGACACAGAGAGAAGGAAGACAACAAATCCACTCGCTGCTGCTGTTAAACTCATAGCTGCTCCTCTCATCTCTCTGTGAGGCTTCACACACAATGAAATACATCAAATAATGTTGACAACATGTAAAAGTCATATCAGTAAAATATTCTACTTACAGCAGGGAAGCACGTTGTCTGTTTAGATGTCCGTCCTCTGTGATCTGTGAGCAGAAGTCACATATCAGGATGTTAAAAGACTTGAGTTCCTTCCTCTTTCTTATTAATTATGAATATGAATGAGGAGCTCCTCCCCCTCCTCTCCTCTCCTCTCCTCTCCTCTCCTCTCCTCTCCTCTCCTCTCCTCTCCTCTCCTCTCCTCTCCTCTCCTCTCCTCTCCTCTCCTCTCCTCTCCTCTCCTCTCCTCTCCTCTCCTCTCCTCTCCTCTCCTCTCCTCTCATCTCCTCTCCTCTCCTCTCCTCTGTTATTCAGGTGAACTGATCCTTTAAAGCAGACAGTGGAGGGAGACCTCAGTGATGAAGCCTGAATCTGCAACACTGAAGCTTCACCACTAGGGGCAGAGAAACATCAGAGATACTGAATCACAACCCTGACACAACACTTTACCATCACTGACTGTTTTATTTGAAAATAGAGACAAATACAGAAAAAGGTAAACACAAAATATCATATTTAAATGTTATTTGTCTTCATAGCTGGTAAATAAATTCATATTCTGAACAATAAGCATAAAAACTATTTATTTAAAACTGAAACCTTCAGCTCACTGTCGCCCTCTGCAGCAATGAGAGGGAACTGAAATCAAGTTTCTAAATACAGTTTTTGTGGATCCAGACTGTTTATTCAGCCACAGTGATACCTGGATAAGGTGACATTCAGCACAACTTAGACACACACGTATATTATATACAGTATTAAAATTAAATATAGAACAAAACCAGACTGTAATAATATGTATAAAGAAAGCAACAACATAAACAATTATAATGTCACAGTGAAGCAGGAGAAATAATTCATGAGATCATGTTTGAATACTGACAATAAAACTGGTTGTGATAATGAAACTGGAAGATTTACTGTAAATACAGAAAGGAGAGTGGAAATGATCCGTTATCAGTAAAATATAACTCTGTACTACCACCTAGAGGCAGCAATAGGACATTACAAGTAGAAGAGATAAAGTATCTTCTGTCTAATAATAGGAGTCTAAATGTTTGTTGAAGTATTGGAATAATAATTTTAAATTGATATATGAAAAAAGGTTGTTGTAAACTATGATAAAAGGGAGATTATTTACATTATTTACAGGTGAACAGTTCATATTAATAGTTCAGTACTGGATTCATTTCACTCAAAAAGGTGATGGATGTTTGTAGGATTAAAATTCACACATGTACCCTTTAATGAGGATTAGAGTGTGTGTGTGGTTGGTGTAGAGAGGCAGTCAGGTCAGCATCATGGAGCGGAGACACACAGTTTTTTGACCTTTCTTTCTCTTTACCTTTAGATAACACAATTTTGTCTTTTTTTTATTTTTACAATGTTGGACTTTTGTATTTTGCCTTTTCTTTTGGAGTAAAAGATAAAAAGTTTTTTTTGTCGTTCAAGTGGAAAACGAAGAAGTAGAGCGTCAAGCTCATGGCTTCACTGATTAGGAACCTGCACTAATACTCCAGTGTGTGTTTAAATATCACATCATTTGTTGGTTTTGTTGACTCTGCTGTACAGTGCAGCTGCATCTTCCTCAGTTTTCTGACCTCTGGTTCTGAGAGGAAAATAAAACAATGAATCAGGTGATTCTGAAGATGTTGTATTAAATAATACAAACAGCCCATCAGTGATGATGAAGATGAAACAGGCAAAAGTGAAATGAAAGTGTTGCTACTATGTTCCTGTGTGAAGAGCTGCTCACCTCGGGGCAGTACCGGCTCTGTTAAATGTGACAGCAGCGTACTGGGTCCCCTCTTGTTCCTCCATGTGTCTGTGGGGCTGAGCTGATCTCATGTTGGAGTAGAGAGGATCTGCCTGGTTGTTGGAGAAGTGCACGCTGGCGTAATGAAGGTCATCTTGCTCCTCCGGCTGTGCCTGGAGGGTGATAGAAATGAGGAAAGTGTTGGTTTCTGTGAAGAAGGATTGCTATGAAACAACATGAAGTGCTTCACAGTCAGATGAGTTTTCTAGTTGCACTTTAAGATAGTGACTGTGGAAGTGTGGAACCAGGATAGAATAGTATAACTCTCCCTCCTCACCCTCTCTCTGTTGTCTGCTCTCTGCTCAGCCTCACACGATTGATTGGAGCCTCTCTTTTTTCTGGTTAGGAGAATCAATAAAAAATCAATAAAAATGACTGAATATTGAAGACTGATTGAGCTGAGAGTTAACGACATTACTTGAATATGGATATTGATTGTGTGATAATAATAGATTGGGTTTAATGTTGTGAAAAGAGTGTACAGTTATTCTAGTTTAGAGCAGAGGAGTTAGAAAAAAAGAAGTTACAAGAAACAGTTGATTTATTCTGCTCCTTATATGTAAATATCTGATGTTTTCTGACAATCTTAAGCTGTTTATTTTACATTCTTCTTCTGTTATGCCTTTTGAACACATCAGTGGTATGTAAGAAATGCCTGACCAGGTTTTTTATTGGTGTGTTTTCCTATCTGATTGTGACAATAGTGTTGGATGGAAAAAAAAGGGCCAGATGTATGAAATGTGTCTCTGTACGGATGTTGTTTTCTTCTTGACAAAGCTCGAAAATTCAAACCGACCAATCACAGCGAGGGACATGCAAATTAGCGCCTCTATGTCACACCCTAACTTCTGCAAACAGCCAATGGTTGGCGAGATGGGCGGGGCCTGGTGATAACAGCGGATGATTCAAACTCAACATGGCTGCGGGTAAAGATGTCGATGAAAACACACAAAATAGAAGGTAAGAACAAGTCTAATGTTAATATGTTTTTATATGTGTTTAAATAGACGAAGAGTTAGCGTTAATCAAGCCCAAAACTGAAACCTTTAAACCGGTAATATCGCAAGTTACGTTGGTAAAACTTAGCGACATGGACGTAGTTACGTTAGCATTAGCTGTTTAACATTTCCGTTACCGTAGAAACCGGATATAATTTTTGATTGTTTGACATTGTTGGTATCAATTTAAATGTTTATTTCTAAAGTAATACATAGTGGGAGTCCTTAACTTGCATTTAATGTGCCCCTCTGCTAGCTGGCTAGTGTTGCTATTCGTTTTACAAGTAAAAGTACATAAGTATTGTGATATTGATGTAGTTAAAGTACTGCAGCTGGAGGTGGAGCTAGCTTCAACTACTTTATATACAGTTAGCTAGTTTAGTCACCGGATAAATCAATTAAATATAAGTGGAGTAGAAGTATAAAGTAGCATCAAATGGAAATGTAGTACCTTTTAAAAGTACAGTAGCTAAAGTAGCTGCTGAGTTAAATACAGCTAGGTTAGCTTCACTGACTGTTAGGCTAATGGTGCTGTATTGTATGTTTTTCTGCATTCATAAACCTTGTAGTAACTGTGACACAACACCAACAAACCTTGGCTTTGTTTATCTTGTAATGTTCAAGCTTTGTTGATGTTGTCAGATAGTTTTGAATCAACTTGTGAGGCCGTAGTTTCTTTGTATAGACTGAAGGTGATGTTAATATATTGTGATATAATGCCAACCAGCCCCAGGTTGACTATATAGGAGCAGCTGCAGTACCCAAACAAACACAGTAGTTTTGCTCATTAACTTGTGTTTTTTTTCTTCCTAATCATAACCTGATGTGTGATGTCTTCTCGTCTCGTGTCTCTCTGCCTCACAGAGGTACAGCGAGCACTATGGTGATCAATGATGATGAATCTCTGGGGGGCTCACGCGCCGGCCGACCACCCGTCATCTTCAACCCGGACTTTTTTGTGGAGAAACTCCGCCATGAGAGCCCTGATATTTTCCTGGAGCTGGTGCTAAGTAACATCACTCGGCTTATTGATCTTCCTGGGACAGAGTTTTCTCAGCTCCTTGGTGAGGAGGGTCCTAAGACCCCAACAGGTGGAAATGGAGGCTTCTTTCGCTCTTTCAACTTCCTCAAACGCAAAGGTCAGAGGTCAACTTTGTGACATCTTTTAGAAATTACCCTCAACAATAGCTACAGTAAATATCATTCTCTACACTCATCTATGATTTAGACAGCCCACTAGATCAGGTGAACATTGTGCAGCAATCAAATCATCGTTGTGTATAGCTGACCATATGTGTAAGAGGTGAGTTAACATATGATATAGCATTTTACAGATTTGTTTGTTTGTAGGATCTATTTCAACAGCAAAAACTGCTTGTTATAAAAGTAAATGCATGTCTAGTCACTTATTATGTAGTTCAACAGTTGCTGTGGCAAGTGAGTAAAATAATTTCCAGGCCTTGATGTGAGCTTTCAAGACCTTTTCTTCATTGTCGGTGTGCTCGGATGAACTGCAGAGATCATTTTTGTAAGCGTTGTGCTTTAAGAGAATAGACAGGACAATAAAACAGGCAAATAAAATTGGGAACAACAGCTCTGACTGATGTGCTCGGTTCTGCTAGATTAGCACTGATAGTGAGGCTCCATCTATACCTTTTACTTCACTTTTTCAGTAACTGATTTTATTTGCCTGTTGCCTGTTTATTCATCTCATGCAATAATGTGTTCTTTACTTGTTGAGTAGGAAATCATCAGACTTGTTCTGGGAGAGTATGTTTTGGTCCTTAGTGTTAATTTGTTTGCTACACACTCATGTCTCCCATTACTTTCACAGATAAAGGTGTCGTGTTTGGGACTCCGCTGACTGAGAGCTGCATTGCACAGATCTACCAGCTTATTGAGTATCTCAGCAAAAGTGAGTTGACTTAATAAATTGAACAGATCACTGCTTCACAGTTACTTTTACATCCTCTTCGTCGCTCTGTCTTTCAGAAGCTAACGGCAACAGCTTCTTGCTGGTGTTTCAATGAAGAAAAAGCCCATTTGTTTACCATCAGCCCATTAACACTGATCAATACGAATAGTATTTTTATTTTTAAGTTACAATAATATCAATGGCATGTTCTCTGGCATTGCAAGTAATTTTGCAAAATTTAAATAATTTGCAGATTTTTAGTATTTGTTCTGATTAGAGTTTTAGGATGATCATCTGTTTAGAGTTTTTTCCTGCTTTGCTCTGGTCAGATCTGCATGTGGAGGGTCTGTTTCGGGTGCCGGGGAACAGCGTTCGGCAGCAGACCCTTAAGGAACTCCTCAACAGCGGGGCGGATGTCGACCTGGAGTCTGGAGACTTCCACCCCAATGACGTGGCCACACTGCTCAAGACTTTCCTGGGAGAGCTGCCCGAGCCTCTGCTCACACATAGACACTTCCATGCACACCTGAAGATAGCAGGTAGCCACACACACACACACACACGTTTAAGTGTACTAATCCAGGTTTTCCAAATGTTTTTTCATGTACTGCTTAAACACTGGCAGTTTATTCCTTCACTCTTATTCTTTTCCCAGACATGACCCTGTTTGATGAACACGGGAACAAGACCGCAATACCCAACAAGGAGCGTCAAGTCGAAGCCCTGCAGCTTCTCTTCCTGCTGTTACCTCAAGCCAACCGCTCACTGCTCAAACTGCTGCTGGACCTGCTCTATCACACTGCCAAGCAGCAGGACAAGAACAAGATGTCAGCCTTTAACCTGGCCCTCATGTTTTCCCCGCATGTTCTCTGGCCAAGACATGTAAGATTTGTACCGCATGACAGAGGTTCAATGACCAGAGGCCCGAGTACAACTAAAACCAAGAACACTCTCACATTATACCTTAAGACACGATGTAGAATGTGCATTATGTATATTTCAGCTGGAAGTGGATCAGTTAACTAAGTGACTCGTGTTGTGTTCTGCTCCAGATGACAGCCGGTGACCTGAAAGACAATCTGAAGAAACTAAACAGCAGCATGGCGTTCCTCATCAAACACTCACAGAAGCTCTTCAGGGTGATTATTGATCGTACATGTAACTGAGCAAACAAACAGTGAACCTCGGTTAATAGATTCAAGCACATAAACAAAGTGGGCTCTACAAACGTAATATTCAAAAAGGTTTTGTGATGTTTTTCAGGCTCCAGTCTACCTGCGGGAATTTGCCAGAGTGCACTTCGCTGGGTCCAAGGCCCTGCAGACCAAGGTTAGTGGAGGGAGTTCACATTCGGTTACAACATGCACATTTGTAAGACTGCAAATAATGTGAAAACCAAACCTAAATGTGGTGCCAACCTTTCTAAAATAATACACAGGATGATCTGGAGCTGCTGCCGGTAAGTGGCTCTCCTGCTCAGCGGACGGTGTTGCCCCTGAAGAGGACGGCTGTCCTGGGCCCAAGCTCTCAGGAACAGTGTCAGTCTCCAGCTCAACAATACACAGAGGAGGCCCTGAAGGAGCTTTTCAGACACGTCCACCACAACATGCCCGACTCGGCCAAGAAGAAGAAACTTGTCCGACAGGTTAATTTCAGGCTTTCTTCACATAAACCAAGCATCTGTTAAATATCTTAAATATAAAATGTAAGGCATGTCCTCGGGTTTCTACACGCAGATAGTCAAACAGACCACCCCAGGGACGCCTACCAACGAGTACCTTCAGGCCCCCCCAGGTCCCAGCAAGAAACATCCCCGTTCACGCTCCTTCGGTGGACTCATCAAGGTACAAAAAAACGTCCCCAGCTGGAGCCATCATCAGTGTCTTAAAACCCAAAGTGGCTCTAATTAAAATTTCATCAAGAAAAACATAATTTTAAAGCTTTTGTACATTGATGTTTTTACCCAAACCTACATATGACATACAAACTCTGAGCTAAACTGGTCCTATTCCAACTTGTTTTTCCACTTCATCCTCCGGTTCCAGCGTAAGGCTCGTGGTGAGCAGATGACAGCAGAGAGGCGGGTCAGGCACATCTCACCGGACACAGTCACCAGGACAGGAAGAAAACCTGGAAAAGAGAACGTCATCCTGCAGCAGGTGAGCTGTTTTTATCTAATGTACTTCATACTGTGTATCTGCAGTGACTGGCTTTTTATTGGCTCCGTTTTCTTTGCACTGAAATTGTGTTTTAATCCGCCACAAAATTAGGAAATGACCAACATGTTCTGTGTCATCTTGAAGGCGGGGATGATGTATGTAATTTTGGTGTGTGTGTGTGTGTGTGTGTGTGTGTGTGTGTGTGTGTGTGTACAGGTGAACAGCCCACTGAATGGTCCTGTCTTGGGAAAAGCCGGGCTGGTAGTTAAAAACCCAGACTTCAGTTTTAATAAGAACAAAGCTCTGAAGGTGTCCAAGGTATGACGCAGTTTTCTGCTCTTCTTCTTCACCTAATACCATAAAGATCACATTTACATACCACCATACCACAATACCACAAAACCACACCCACCAATGTGAAACTGAATATGGATGTCTGCTTGTATTATTGAAACCTTGTGTTTTGAGGTAATTTATATATTTGTACACATAAACATGCAAATCAAGTCAAACGGGAAACTTTGGGTTCTTCTGTTTGGTCATGTTTATCATTTATTTGCATTGTTTTGAATGATTTAATATCATTATTTTCGTTTAATTGTATGATGTGTGTGACAAATGTCCACATCCGTCCGTCCGTCTCTCAGCAGGACACTCCCTCCGTCTCCAGGATGTGTTTCTCTCCTGCTCAGGACGTCTCAGTGTAGAACCCGACACCTCCTCCCTCGTCTCGGACAGGACTCGGGCAGTATTAATATTAATATTAATATTATTCCTCATTTTTATCATTGTTTACTCATCTATTTTAACTGTGACTAATATACAGCTGCTTTAGCCTCAGCCAGACCAGCCAAACCACAGCCAGCAGCTCTGTCCTCTGTCCACTGCTGGATGTTCATCAGGTTAATAAAAGGTTTTTTGTTCTTATTTGCTCACTCTATGCTGCAAAGTGTGAAAATGTTGCATTATTGATCAGCCACACTTGAATTGAACCACAAAGTCATTGGATTTGTACATATATGGGAATCTGTGGGTTCTGCAGCAGCTGCAGGGATCAATGCAGATTTTTTTATTTTTACTTTATTTAAAATTCTTTGAAATCTATTGAATTTTATTTTCAGACCACGTGATGCACTTCTGATGGCCGGGTTAGTTGTACGGATGGGTTTCACTGTACTTTTAGATTAAATCTGACTGATCCAGGTCAGGTGAGCCTATATATACAGTTAATCTATTTTAGATGTGATTAGAAGTTAATATTGATTAATTTAACTTTAACTTAAAGGTTGATAGATTTGAATAAAAAAAATGAGGAAAAACAAGTCTGCATTATATGATATATATATATGTTAAACTATTCACACATCAGCATTAATCATCACGCCGCGTGTTGCTTTGTTCACCTCGCTCTACCTCTCCTGATGATCACAGCAGTGATCAGGGTCCGTGCTGTGCTTTGCTTTGGTTTGGTTGTACTGGCTCTGACCTGCATGTGCCAGTTATCACTTGAAACATGTTTTATTAGCTACTGTATCTGAATCTATGACCACTAGCGAGCTGAGCTTACAGTCTGCTGTAGTGTATAGAATATATACATGTTGTACAGTATGTATATGTGTGTTGTTCTTTTGTTCTCATTGGTGATGTGTTGTTGTTTTTTTTTTGGTACGATATGTTGGTCACTTTGTTTACCGGATGATAGCTGTGTAAACATGTTGTTGTGCTGCTGATCCAGAATCAGTGAGCAAGTTTTTCTTATTTTTCAAATGTTTCATTCTGATGTGAAAAATTAGATTTTATTTTAAACCGTTTTTTTTTTTTTTTTTTAAATTTGTAAATCTATCGAATGTGAAATGTTCAATAACGGTCCCAGATGCTTAATGGGATTTTATTTTATTTTTTTATTTCATTTTTTAAACTGGTCAATAGAAGGGTCATTTGTTTCTATTTTTATAAACGTGGTTGAGATTTTAAATTTTTTTTACGTTGATGGTTTAAATGGAGGTCGGAGGTGTATTCATGTATGTTTTCTCAGGTGGTAATGAGCAGTACTCTGCTACAGTCAGGCCCTCTCTTCTCATAATGCTGTGTATGTACGTATTTTATCATTATCCCAAACTAGACATACAGACGAGCATTAAGTACTTTACAGAGGGACCAGGTGCCTCTTAAAACATCCAGTGAGGAGGTTACACAGTAAATGCTGCACGTTATGTGGATTTCTTTGTGCATTTGTTCCTTTTTCTCACACAGTTCTTGGCTCTTCTAGTTTCTTCATGGCCTGACTGAACTGACGTCTGCTCACCTTGTTGTGTAGAAAGTAGAGATGCACCAGTACCAGTTTCCCAATGTTCAGTACTGAGAACTGAATTGTAATTTGCAGATACCGAGTGTCATTTCAAACAGGGCTGATTATATTGCCTTTAGCCCGATAATCAGTCTGAATTTGCCGCTTTGTTTCACTTGATTCATTAGTTTGTTCGTGGGGCAGCGAATCGGACGTCTGTGACACGGCTACACTTTATTAACCCCTCAGCCGGATCCACTGTCTGGCTCAGTGACGGCGGCTTTAACTCAAACTCGACACTTTTGGCTCTCGGTATTAAAATTTTACTTTTTATTTTCAGCCTGGCGTTGGTAATCTGCTATCGGTGCATGATGTTGAAAGCGTTGTGGATGTTAAGTTGAAGGGTTTGTGGAACGTCATATGTTGAACATGACTGACGTAGATACTCAATGACACCACCTCCTATTGACCTGTATTCATATTCTAAGGGTCATTGTTGTACAATGAACACACAGGACCTTACAAATGGTAGGAAAGTCACTAAATTGGATTCTGTTTTATTTATTGGTACTTAGTTTAGATTTAGGGTACTTTTTTTAAAAGTTTACTTTAGTGAAGTGAAACACGCTTTTAACATAAAAAGCCTCGTTGTGTGAATTGTTGCACGTTTGTTTGTTTGTTTGTTCTCGTTACATGTGAAACGTTGTGTTACTGATCTCTGTTTTCGTCATGCATCGAATAACAGGAACACAAAAGTAGGAGGAATTTTAGTCTCTTTAGACTTAACCGGAAATGGTTAGTTGCATCGTGTCTCTTGTTTTTAAGGGTTTGTTATGTTAAGATAAAACCTTTTCCAGTGTGAAGGTGAATGTTGATTGTTGTTGGATCAAACTGTGGTAACTTTATTTTTTATTTTTTCCTTTTTGTACTTAAGTGTAAAATAAGTTAACCCTGTACATTGGATTCCTTGGCAAACTGCTTTGGATTAAAACTTTTTTTGTTTCTTACAGAAATCCTGTTGTTATGCTTTGATGAATGTTTGTTTGTTTATTTATTTTTTTATTGTTTTTAGAGTACAGTATACAGTCAGCATGAGGAATGAATGCCAATCAATGCAGTGATTGTGTTTGTTCACAAGGGGGCGCTATATGATAACTTGGACGTGTGTGTACAGATGAAGTATTTCAAACAAACGATAAGTTTCTAAGTATCTCAGTTATTTTTACTTTCCATGAACAGAGTTGTGTCTCATCATTTGATGATATGTTTCTGCAGATTTAAACAACATTTACTCTGTTGTCTCTACTGGTGCCGTAAACAAACTCTCCAGGAAGGTCAAAGGTCAACCAGTGAAGGTTTAGAAATGATCTGTATCGACTTCAATGAGAAGTAGCCTTTAGCCTCTAAGTACCTTTATATGTATATAAAAACCTTTATATATTTGGTTATTATCATGAACTATTAAACTATACTTGCAAAGGAAGTCAGCTGTGATAGGTCAACTACTTTTACTGCAATACTTTCATGCAGGACTTTAACTTGGTATGGAGTATTTATACACTGCTATATTGGTAAAGTTAGATAGATAGAGAGATAAATATAGATCTATAGAGAGAGAGAGATCCAAATTTCTGGATCTCTTGACTCTCATCCTAAATGAACCAAAATCTGATTTTGTAGTTTTTGGTTTCAAGCAGAAAGAGGAACTATGGAGCAGAAATCACCAGAGCTTAACTTGTCTCTTTGACGGCATGTTTCTGAAGTGCTGAATAAACGTTTGTTGGCTGAATAAATTATTTTGCGATGCAGGAACCTCAAGCGGTATCTTACATTATGACATTTTTCCCTTGTACCTGCACTCAAAGGCTGAAAACATCCTTGTTTCCTATAATTCAGTATTTCAGTGCACATAATTTATCATAATGTAATAATATGTTTATCGTCATTGGTAATTTTATGCAGTCTTCTCTTCATGGGATTAAAATGTTTGTGCCAAATGATATTAGATGCTGAGACTTTACAAATCAGAAGATTTAGTGAATTGATGCGTTTGAGACAAAAGCATCTGCTCAGTCCTTACAGAAATCAATTCAGACGCGTCTGCAGTAAATGCCTCCCACCTCCCCACCCGCCCCTGCCTCAGAAAGCTATTATGGCCCCAGAAATAAGGGGGTCCACCCCCCTGGAGATGTCAACATCTCGTCCCTCCTTTTGTTGCAGATTATCGCCGAATGAGTCATTCAATTCAGCCGCACAAAGGAAGCAGCCGGCCTCTGCCTGTGGCCAATTTGTTTTCCATCACTTTTGAAGAGCGCCTGGTTAAATTAACCTGTCATACTGAGTCTGCAGGGAGAAGACGAAGTGAGGCCACGAGCAATAATCACTCATGTATGGTGGTAAATAAAAAGATGCCCTCCAAACAACCACTAAATCAAATCTGTTATCTAAAGAAAATGTAATTATACCCCACATATGACCACGTAAAGACAAGTTCACGACAGATCAATGATGAAGGTTGGTAAATTTCATGATCCAGTTAATTTAGCATTTATCTTTTTTTTTTTTCCTTTTAAAGCACCTTTAACACATTATAATGCTTTAATTAAAATCCCTTTTCACACTACTTGATGTATAAAACAGTTTTTTTTTGTGCTTTGGGAGTTTTAGATCATAATTTTTTCATCATTTTCTGGAGTTTTAAGTGATTAATTGAAAAACAAAAGCAGTCAGTTTCAGTGACTTTTCTCGCCACATCTCTGATGATTCAGAGTTGGGTTTTTTTTGGTAATAATATGGCAATCTCAGAAGCTGAAGCCAGCGTTTCTGTGGAGATAAACTCAGCCAGGCTCAACTTGAATTTCAAAGCCTTGCCAGTGAATTCATAATAGACTCCTGAGTAAGCTCTGTGGCAGCTTATGGCATCCTAGTTATGCCAGTCTCATAAGAGCCTCCACCTCCCTCCTCTCAGCCCGGTGTGCTGGATTGGCACAACCATTACAACACATATTATCACATTTAACTCGCATATTTTCTTTTTTTTTATTTATTTCACATATATTTTCTTTCATTAGCTGTTTTCTCTCTTTCTGTCTTTGCATTTTCTCTAGAGCTTCCTGGTCGGATGCTTCAGAGTAATCATGATTTCCTCTCCTCCCTCTTTCTCTCTCTCTCTCTTCTCATCATGTCCATGTAGCCTCGAGCTCTTTTCTTCCCCAGGGGAGGAGAGCGCATGTGGGCGAGAGAGATAGACAGAGAGAGAGAGAGAGAGAGAGGCTGCCGTCACTGGAGGTGGCGGATCCCACTACTGCTGTCACTGAATAGATGTGAGTTCACACCGGGTGCTGCTGTGAGTGAGTGTGTGTGTGTGTACATGTGTGTGTGTCTGGGGGGGTGTGTGGGAGGAGTCTCACTGCTGTTATTTGTAAAAGCTTTTGATGGATGATTGCTGTGTGTGTGTGTGAGAGAGAGAGATAGGGAGTGAGGGAGTCCCCCCTTTCTTTTCTTTTTTTTCTAGTGGCTCACTGTTCAGTGCACAATGACTCAATGAAAAGTGGAGGGGAGAGGCAAGCACGCTGTACGCCAGCACGAGAGAGAGAGAGAGAGAGAGAGCAGACAGGAGAGTAGAAGAAGAAAAGCCACAAGGAGGGAGCACTAAAGCCAGGGACAAGAAGAAGAAGAAGAAGAAGAGGAGGAGGATATACTTGTCTTTCTCTCTTTGAAAGGCCTCTCTGGGATCAAGTGGCAGCCGTTGAGTCCGAGCTCAACTTCACCTGGCTGTGCTGCTGTTTCTCTCAGCCTCTTCAAGCATTTTACACATTGCACTTCAAGCCTATTTCTGTCCACTTCTGAAGGAGGTAGTGCTGGTGGTAGCAGTGGTCAGTCATACCGGGCAGGAGGAGTGTCGTGGAGCGCCGCAGGTTAGCAGGATGCCTGCTGGGAAAAGTAGGAAGAGAGAAGGACCAGGAGGCTGTGGGATGATGGCGGTGGCCCCGGGTCGGGGGTCCTGGTTTGGGCTGCTGATGATTCTGGTGCTGCTGGTTGGACTGAGAGGTGCAGACGCGTGCCCAGCTTCCTGCAGCTGCCTGGGGAACACAGTGGACTGCCATGGCCTGGGGATCCACTTCGTACCCAAAAACATCCCCAGAGGGACTGAGAGGCTGTGAGTAATCAGACACTGACCGTGTGTGTGTATGTTCATGTCTTTGATAGACTTACAGGACACAGTGAGACAAGGGGAATCCTTCAAAGTGACAGCGTTTGAATCTGGGTTTATGGTTAAAACCTGCATGTAGTTTTATAGATTAGAGTATGAAGGTCTCCAGAAGTATGATCAAAACATGCATGTACTTTATACTTGTGTGTATACAGGAAAGAGCAACTTCATGACACACACACACACACACTTTGACACCTAGTGCTGCTCTGCGGCATCGATGCTCATTGCTGTAATTTCTTCCCTCCACGTGTTTAATATTTCTGTAAATTTTCATCATCTCATGTTCTCTCATCACCAGTAACAAACATGCTCGGCTCTATTCTTCTTCTATTATCCTTTTCTATTGTATCCTATTTCTATGTAAACACAGCACAGCCCCAAATCATCACTGAAGCATTTTCCACCAGTTTTATTTTATTTATTTTTATTTATTAGATTTTTCCATCATTTAAAAAGTTGTTTGAATAGAGAAATGACTGATGCTGCTGTAATTAAGTCAATATTTCAAACTTTCAGACTAAAATATCTAGACGTCAGGTCCATTATCTACTTTTTTTTACTAATTATTCACAAGGTGAAGGAAGATGCACTGAACAACACATCACAGATTGTCTCTAAATCGAAGTTGTCTAATCTAAAAATATTTAAAAAAGACCCACAAAGCATTGAGTTTGAGTGTATATAAATAAGGAAGCACTTTATTTGTTTCTGACCCTGTCTAAGTGAATGTACTGTACTGTATGCACAGTATAGGGTGAACATATATGTGTTTGTATATCGTGAGTGTGTGTGTGTTTATTTCGGGTCTAGAGTGCCTGTGTGTGAATAATTGATGATTATCAGAGGTGCCAGCAGAGATAGATTATCCGTCCTCCTCTCTGGTTTACTGTAGCGTGGAGGATGTTTTCCCCCTCGGAGACTGATAGCTTTATGATCGGGGACGAGGGCTCAAAGAGAAATGGGCTGGAAAAAACTCTGAGCCTGCAGAACTACTTTTTACATCCGTGAGATGGTAACAGTTCCTCCGCTGAAGGTTTTCTTGCTCCACACAGTAACAATAAACTTAATACTGGTATCACAAGTCGTAACCATAAGGATTAAAACACTCATTTTAGAGTTGGGATGGATTTCTGTCAGACCAGTCGTGTTTGATGTTCAGTTTGAGGGAATCAATAATTTGACCGTCTGATCATTGGTTGGATTTCTGGCATGTCGGATATATTGGCTTTCTCTTGTTTTGTCAACTTTATTGAGGACTTTATTGGACTTCTCGTCCTGAAGTCTTGATCTTACGTTCTGATGCGTGGTCGGTTGTTGCCACGGTGAAAGGCAGATTAAGACATGTATGTGTTGTAGTATCTTGTCATGCCGGTTGTTGCTGCTGCGTCAATACAATGTGGGGGATATAATATGGTTTCCTCATTCAAATAATGTCCTCGATGCTCAGGATAGTCTGTCAAAAGTCTTCATAGGGACTATTTCTTCTATAGAAAGTAGTTCCAGTGTAAACTATAGTAAGGGTTTCTATTATAACACTTGGGTTGGAAAAAAAACTCTTTGACGAAGCTTTGACGACCATAATTGAAATTCCACTCAAGTACGTTGTGTTGGGATGATGAACTCTTCAGAGACCGTCTCGACATCTAAATGTGTGTGGATGGATACCTCCAGGGGGTCAAGTGAGGGAAAATATGTCTTTTTGTAATTGGTGTGAACTGACCCTTTAAAAAGAATAAGCGCCACACCAGAGTATGACCGATGAGCGGTCGCTCCGTGGATGTAAACATAGCCACGGTGACCTTTTGACTTTTGAATTGTTTCCTCCACCCTGAGCTCCACCAGTCTACCGTCTTGTAGACACGGACTCAGGCTCTGCCCTGCAGGGTGGAGGAGTGACTCATTAAATAGCTATTTGTTAAAGGGCTTGTCGCCCAATTAACATGTAAAGTGATCTGAGTGTGTGTGTGAGTGTGTGTGTCAGCTGGACAGCTAGCCAGTGGGGGAGTGTGTGTGTGTGTGTGTGTGTGAGAAAGACAAAGTGTGTGTACAGTATTCCCTGGGAGACAGCCGGCAGTAAGAGGGTCATTTATCAAGGTGACTGCACCAGTCAAGCTAAACACCCCCTCCTCGTTGGATCGTCATGGCAACACTGAAAAATGGATGCCCCATTGGGCCCTGATGAGCATGGTTATTTGAGCAGAGAAAAGAGGAAATTGTACGTGTGAAAGAGAGAGACAGAGAAAGTTGATAAAAGGCTCCCGTCTGTTGATTTTCATCCCCATTCGTTTAAATGTCACGTTGTTTGTTGCTCCACTTACTGCAGTTTATAATAAAGAAGGTCGTCATGTGACAAGGAAAGCTCAGGAATAAAAATATGAGGACAAAAACTGGAAAGAAAATACAAATAAGTTGTGCATCAAACTAAGTATCTTGTGAACACTTCGAGGGTCCGATCCTCAGGTTGGGAACCATTGTAATATGTTAAGAGTAGAGTTAGGCCTGTCACAATAACTACTTGTGTTGGATGATATATTGTCCCCATAATAATGGACTTTCCCCTGAGCCGCAAAGGTAGTTGAAAAATGTTGATAATGACGTTAAAATATGATACGCTCATGTTTTAACTAAAGAAAAGCATCTGTTCATCGTAGAAAAAAAAAACCCTGCAGGTGTCGACTTTTTTCCCACCGTCACTGATGCGTCTGACCCCAAACAAACCCGACATAACCTCAGTAGGAAGGGATCTTTAAACAAAGCCAAACTCTGTCAGCATGTTTGCATGTTCAGAGCAGGTTGAGGTTTTATCTGAGAGGATAAGACAGACAGACAGAGTGAACATAAAGCAGCGTTATAGAGTGTGGGCATTAATTACTGAGAAAAACACACACATTTTTAACTTTAATGTGTTTTGTGCGTGTGAATCCTCTATATGTGTGTTAGCATGTATATAGTGTATATGGGAGTGTTTGAGGCCTGACACAGTGGGTAGAAAGTGGGAAACTTTTATGTTAAACACACTTGTTACTTTCACTTTTAGGAGAACTCTTATTGTGCTCAGCTGAAATGAAGAAAAGTTTTCCTTTGAATTGCATAAATAAAACTATAAGCCTCCTAATATACTTATTTAATTAAGAATATGGCTGTCAAAAACCATAAATGCAGAAGAGGTTTGGACACAAAGTGGAAAAAACTTTAAAAAAAACTCTTCCCGAAACAGTCTCCAAGTTACGGAGGATAATCCACAGACCTCACGGTGAGCATTTTTCATCGGGGACTGGGAAATGATCCACAGCGAGGTCTGTGGATTATCCTGAGTAACCTGGACACCGTTTGCTGTTGGGTTTTGTCAAATTTAGTTTGTCAGTGTTGTAAGCAGCACAAATCCAGCTCCATTATATTGAAGATGTGATAGTATCTATGGGATTTATCCATTTAATTAAAGATTCGTTTGACACCGACTGACTGACTGAGTGATGAAGTTACACCATTGGTAGGCCGTAGGTTGTCTTGGCCCCGGTGTTGCCGTGTGTTGTCACTTCTTGTATCTGTTGTTTCAAATTAAAAGTCTTCTAGTGTTTTATATCACAAATGGAGCTTGAGAGGTTTATTTAAACCCAAATGAAACCTGAAAGAAAACTTGGTCGACAAAGACTCGTCTCTTCAAAGACTCGTCTCTCAACTATCAGTTGGTCAACTATTAGCAGCCCTACGAGATGTAAGCGGGAATATATGTTTTCTATGATTTGAATAAAGACGTTGTGCAGACATGATATCATACAAGATAATAAAACAACTACAAGTATTAAAAAGCACAAGCGTTTTTTTATATTGGCAGCTGTAAAGTAGCTGGATTATTTTCTTTATGGTCACTTTCCAGTCCTTCGCTTCCTGTGTCTGTCCTACACACACACACACACACACACACACATCGTTTTCTCAGTTTCATTACCAATGAATGTCACCTCAGCTTCTCCCGCTGTCTCTCTTTCTCTCTCTTATAATCATCTTACCATTTCCCCTGAAGCCCCTCAGTGAGAAAGATGCAGCTATTGAAGTGTCGTGTGTGTGTGTGTGTGTGTGTGTGTGTGTGTGTGTTAATAGTCACATCCACTGTGCTGCATCTGGGGAGAAAGAGGAGATGAGGAGAATGAATCAAAGAAGGTGAGGATGGAGGTAAAAAAAAAAAGGATAATATGAAAGAGGTTGTAGACAGGAGGAAGATAGAAGAAGATGCAGAAAAGTACATTTCCTGATTATTATATTGCTCAATATTTGTAATTGTATTGAGCAACATAACATTTGCTGCAGCTCTTAGGTCTTTATTCCGAGTATCTGGGTGGGATACTGGTCATGGTCAAATCTTGGTCCAAGTAAAGCACTCGAGGGCTGGTTGGAAAGACCTTGAGAAACTTCACGGTCGGTAAAATCTTGTACTGATTGCTCCGTTCTCATATGACTAAACAATGAAGAAACCAGCTATAAATGATGTGATTCTTTTTTCATTTCATTTGAGATGTTTAGAGTTCACTTAAATGTTGATTCGCATGGATTTTTTTTCCCTTCTATGGGTTGCGATGAGATGAGGTGTGAACACGGCTATTTTAACGCATGTTGGCACAAAAATAATGAAACTCAGGTCCTGAAAATGTGATCATGACATTTTACTAGAGAACTGCAATGTGCAATTACAAACGTGTGTCTCCTTTACCGAACTGACCGAAGCAGCAGTTTTGACCTGCAGACATGTCAACGTCATTAGTGACGAGCAATGAGTTTCACAGCTGCGGGTCTGTCTATTTCCTGAAACAGCGTTCATGTTCCCAGAGGATGATCTTTACCCCGACTTTAGCACCACCATGACTTCTGTGTAACTACCGTGATCCCTTTACTTTTCATCTAGCACATAAGGTTTAACATTATGTGCTAGAAGAAACTTTTACACGTATTCCCTGCAGGTGGCACAAGCATTAAACTGCACCGGCAGGTTGACACAAGTCGGACTGGAAGTGCACGTTGCGGAGCTGCAACTGGTTAAAGTGATCTGCATGAATGACACAGTGTTGGAGATGGACGCTGACATGTGATGAACGTCAGTAAATACCCAACAACCTACAGCCTAAACTGGAGCTCATATTTTTACATTTCTTCATGTGTTTATGACTGATGTAAACATCAGATGAAACTGCTGACAGCTCTGTCATGTTGAGCTTAAACGTACCAGAACTGGAAACTGATTTTGTTTTTCAATCTCCAAACTCCATCTGTTAAAAGAAGCTGGTTCTGGCTCCATCTGTTTATTATAGCTGGCGCTGTTGTAATCACACAGTTTGGACCTTTACTAAACAAATCCACCAAAGTTCAGATCAAACGCAGCTGATTTAATGAAGGATTCAGATGGGATTCGATCTGCGATTGTGTTTAGTAAACAGGTGATGGAGCAGAAAAGTGTTGGGTTTCATTATTGTTTATTCAGACCATCTGAAACTGTGTCTGTCTGTCTGTCTGTCTTCCTGTCTGTCTTCCTGTCTGTCTGTCTGTCTGTCTGTGTGTCTGTAGCTTTGTGGAAAGGATTTGGTCCATATGTAGTATGTGTACATGTCTTCATAGCTCACTGGTCTCTGCATCCAGCTCAGATATTGAACACATTTGCTGCACGCTGGTTGTTTGTGTTTCATTGCTTTTTAAAATCAGATATGGATGAAAGATGTTCGGGGTATATTATGATATCAATGTCATATTTCCTCTTATATTTTGACTTCATTGGACACATCTGGTTAATTAAATAATCCCTTTGAACTGCAGTGATCACATCGATACGAGGTGAGAGAGTCATAATGTCAGTTCAGGTTATTTTTCTAATGAATTGTCTGTTTGTGACTAATAACTTACGTGGATCTGATAATGTATGTTGACTATTTACTGTATGTCTTATATCTTTATTTCTCCACCCAATCATCTCAACGCCCTACTGAGCTGCCCCCCCCCCCCCTCCTGCTGCTCTCCTTCCACGTCAGATCTAACGGTGGAGAAGGAGCTGAGCAAGGAGCGGACCAACTGCCTCATTGCCCACTGAGGCTATGATTTTGTGTGTGTGTGTGCGTGTGTGTGTGTGTGTGAGACGCGTTCTGCTTTAATGAGCTATTGTTTGGCGGAGTCGCCACTCGAGGGGAGTCTGTCGCTCAGCTGACCCCTGACCTCACCATGCTGCACAAAACTCAATTAAGCACGCCTCATCGGGGCTGTGTTTGTGTTTGTGTGTTCATCTCTTCCCCGTGTGTGTCTTTCCTTTTGCTGCTTATTAACCAGCAACACATCTTATGAGCGTTTTGCACTTTGCAGGTGATACATATATACACATATACACATATATATATGTATATATATACATGTATTTTTTTTGCTCTTCATGCATCGCCGTGTGTGCGCATGTGAAGGTCATTGCTCACTACTCGTCTCCCTCCATCCTGATGCTTGTTTTGCCTGTGCGGTCTAACTGTCAGGGTAATTTCACACACATCCAGGGAGTGATTCTGGACCCCCCGCTAAGACCCGTCTCCATCCATCCTTCCCTCCCTTGGTCCCAGCCAATCCCCTGCCTCTGATTTTCCCTCAGTCCCTTAGAACCAGTTGGATGAGATTATAGGAACGTTATCCACACCTAAGTACACTTTTCTTTCACTCTAATACAGCAATCTGCTTTACCGGCTTGTTTGACATTGTGCAGGGACTTATTTTCATTGGACAGTATGGTGGTGCTATGCTGCGCAGCTGCTTGAGCCAAAGCAACCCGCAACAGACATACAGCCACAGTTTTCCACTAGGTTTTTATGGCCAATGTTCATCTAAATTCAACTTACACCAACATCCACTCCGTGTGTCCAACGGCATTTCATACGAGACAGAAGGTCAAAGCTATGACGTTGCCAATTTCACTGTAGAAGAAGAAAGGAGAAGTTTCTTTAGTGCATGTCTGAATAACCAGTGTTATGTAATTCTACCCTCCGTGTCTGCCAGGACTTCATAGGATGGAGTACCATGTTAGAAAACTGATATTATCCGTGTTTACATTCCTATGTAGTCTGTAGGTACAGAGTTCATTATGTTTATTGAATCTTCTTAGATTTACCTTTCAGCATTTCCAGCATCTGAGCTCTGTGTCCATTAAAGTAAATGCAACTATGAATGAAATTAATGAATCGGAGTATTTTTCTGACCAGATCGGATCCAAAACCGAACCGGCTGTTGGGACGCATCCCTAGTACCTCACATATATACATATATACATATATATGTGGGTCAAAAACACAAATGCAAACCTTGATTATTAAAAAAGACCGCCACACCTGCACAAACCTCCTCGTTGATGATTGGCTCGTTGGTCTGTGGTACCTGGATGCAGAGTTTCCTTTGTTTGTTTCTTCTACGATATTTTGTCCACAGTGTCCACCGCAAAGCGATAGTAGAAGAAGAACACGTGTGACCTTAACGCTACACGTCAGCAGAAAGGATCTGAACAAACATTAATGGTAGAAAGCTTTAAAAAAAAACAACATAAACCAGGAGAGTTGACACATTTCCTGCCGTCATTTTAACGTGGATAATAATGTGGCCTCATCATGCATCACCATGTTTGGTTATGTTTATAAAATCAGACATTGTTTGTCTGCCAGGAAGTTTTTGGCTCTGATTTACTTTCAAGTGGATGTACTTTGTTATCCTCCAGGTCCATGCTCCAAGTATGCAGGGACGTCTCTTTCTACACATACACATAACTCATCAACATTAAGCTTTTTTTTGTAGGATGTGCAAAATTGTGCGTATGGCTGGAAACAAGCATTTATTACAGTTTAAGATATGAACGCTGAATTCAAGTCAAATTCCTGAAACAACAAATAACTCCAACATCCAAACCACAGCATCCTCTCTCTCTCTCTCTCTCTCTCTCTCTCTCTCTCTCTCTCTCTCTCTCTCTCTCTCTCTCTCTCTCTCTCTCTCTCTCTCTCTGTCTCTCTGGACGGGACAGGACAAGGTCACACTCTACTCCACCCTTTATAGTAGTACAGGAACACGACACTCCACACACACACACGCACATATACACACATATACACACATACAGGTACATGCACGCAGCTCAGTTTACATCTCCTCGCACAAAGCCTCGTGGGAAGAGTGACATCATCCCTTCTCTGTCTTCGCTGCTGTCAGTCAAAGCAGACAATGAGGTCATAGGGTTAAACCCCTCCCTCTAGGAGCAGCCTCTGTGTGACTGTGTTGAATAGAAAGACAATATCACGTAACACACTTTACCTGCTGTGTGTATATTAAATGGCTGGAAACTCTTATCTAAAGCTTTTACCTGAAGTGACTCGAATGTGATGCAGCCGGTGTGAGTCGAGGAGGAACGTTTCGCTTCTCATATCTGAACTACACGTCTGAACTGAAACAGTTTTACTTTATGTTTTTGCAGCTTGACGTCAGCTGATTTATAATAAACCAAGAAAATAACTTGCAGTCTTTTAGTTTACAGCTTTAGTCGACACTGAAATATCTATTGGATGGACTCTCATGCATTCATGTTCCCCAGAGGACGAACCCTAACGTGGTTCGATATGCATATCGTTTGTATCAGTATGTCACATCTCTCTGTTTCATTTGTGCATATGAGACGTGCTCAGATTGCCATTGATTATTTGCATGTGCTGATATTGACATCGGTGCTCAGTTTACTTCCTGTTTACTTCCTGTTCTCTGACCTGCTGTTGTCGTGACTGTTTTTCAGCGACCTGAACGGGAACAACTTGACAGTCATCACCAAGACAGACTTCTCTGGTCTCAAACACCTCCGAGTCCTGTGAGTCACTTAATAATACTTTTACAATCATATAAATGTTTACAACTGCTTTAAAATAGGTGAGTCATAACTGTCTCTGTCTGTTGCCGAGGCAGCAGAGTGTATTTATTTAGCAGGAAGTCTTTCCCACATGTCTTCGGTAGCTTTGACTCTGGTAGGAATGTGGGAATCATAGCTGTGGTGCCATCGAAAGCCAAAGGCCACAGAGCGATGCTTTAACTCAGCGCCGACACATGAGCCACCCAGAGGTGTTTGTTCGGTGTCAGTGTCAGTCACGTATTCAACAGGGAGGGATTTTAAACGTGACCTTTCAACCTGGAAACACGGTGCCCTCTGGGAGAGGCTGGACCAGCGGTGTTAACTCAGGGATTGTGTCATGTGATGGACATGTGCTGTTAAAAGGATGACATGCCAGGAACTAATGACATCTCTGGAGGCCGGCTCAGAACAGATTAGCGGCCCGCTACGAGCCCGGGGCTCATCGCTGTCAGGAGGGGGCTCAGCGTTACCCCAGTCTGGAGTGTATTTATCAAACATACAGATGCCAGCTGCTGATGGAGAAAGAAACTGCACTCAGTGTTTGTGTCATCAGGTTGATTCATTAGATTGTGAAGGATAAAATATTAATTATTATGTGTGTAGAAAGTCATGATTCATATCGTTCGTTCTGATTACAAATTAAGACATTAATTAAATAGACTCTGAGTGCTGTTTGTGTTATTATCTGTAATAATTAGTTTAATTTACTTGATGCACTCATTTTTGTTGCTGAAATATCCAAATATTTTTTGTAAGTATAAACAATATGTTTTTATTTATTTATTATAAAACAAGGCTTTTATTTTAGCAAAATAAAGTCATGATGTTATAATTCCTCCTGTTCATACTGGATATTAAAGGATCTTCTTACAGTGTCAGTGATGGAGGCATTTAAAGTAGATCTAATGGATAATGGATAAAGGGATCTAATGAATTGCGGACTCGTCCTTTAATGTCTGTTAATCACTGTGTGTTTCAGTCACCTGATGGAGAACCAGATCAGTAACGTTGAGAGGGGAGCGTTTGATGAGCTGAAGGAGCTGGAGAGACTGTGAGAGCACATATACAGACACATACACACATATACACACGTATACACACACATATATACACACGACTCACACATATACACACATATATACACATATACACACGTATACACACGTATATACACATATACACACACGACTCACATATACACACATATATACACACGTATACACACATATACACACACATATACACACGTATACACACGTATACACACGTATACACACATATACACACGTATACACACGTATACACACATATACACATGTATACACACATATACACACATATACACACAAATACACACACGACTCACACATATACACACATATACACACACGACTCACACATATACACACACACGACTCACACATATACACACACACGACTCACACATATACACACATATACACACATACACACATATACACACATATACACACATATACACACATGTACACACATATACACACATGTACACACATATACACACATATACACACATATACACTCTATTTATACATTGTACAGTATTTTTAATATATTTTTTGCGTGTTTCCAGTCGCCTCAACAAAAACCATCTCAGCCAATTTCCAGAACTACTGTTTCAGAAGAACGAAGCTCTGTCTCGACTGTGAGTACGCCATGCATCCTCCATCCTTTCTTTATCTGCTATCTGAACCCTTCTCTATACTTTAAGACACATTTCCAGCTTCAGATACCACATGTGTGTATGTCCTACAGCATGAGAATAAAGCTGCAGCATCTACCTGCTCCTGATGGTTTTAAAGTAAAACTGAAAGCTGACATCATCAGCTAATATTATAATCTAATATTAAACTGTATGCAGTTATTTTCTATTGCTGTAGGCTGTGCATTCACTGTTCCTTTACTGATCACAAATTGACCCATTTTTCTTCCCTAGAAACCCCCCCCCCTTAGACAGCAGAAGCACCAACATCGTCCCTCAGGAGAAGTCGACTGAACACACACACAAAGACTTTTTTTTTTCCTGTTTAATAACTGAAAACTTGGACACAGTTGGTTACTATGTGGTTAAATGTGTCTCACACACACACATACACACACACACACTCTGCTCTGCAAGTCTTTGTTATAAATGTGTTTTTGTAGTGTAGGATGGTGAAGGTATGTAAGCTACTGCCTGGAGACGCCTGGAAACACACAAACACTGCCGAGGAGAGAAAGAAAAGCAAACACAACAGATACACACTCGTTCCTCCCTGACTGATCCCTTTATGACAGTGACATGTTTCTGTGTGTGTGTGTGTGTGTGTGTTTGTGTGTGTGTGTGTGTGTGTGTGTGTGTGTGTGTGTGTGAGAGAGAGATACAAAGAGACACTAAGCACAGAAGGAGGGAGAGTAAAGTGGCATAACAGCCATGAAAAATACAACAAATTACAGAAGGAAGGTGGAGATGAACAGGTTGATGTGTGTGTGTGTGTGTGTGTGTGTGTGCGTGTGTGTGTCTGTCCTGATTATTTGCTGTTTGCCTTTTTGGCAATTTCACACTCTGGCTCCCATCAGGGAATACCGAGATATACTTGGCATGTTCGATCAATCAGCACACACACACACACACACACACACACACACACACACACAGTGCAGAGCCATTAGCACTTCCTCCAGCAGGAGTGATTTCTTTCCTCCTGCTGTGTTGATGGACTCTGATGTCCCACAGAAACACGCACACAGTGTGTTTGTTGCTTTTTGTTTGTGTTTTTCTCTCCGTTCACTCGTTCTTCTTCTTCTTCTTCTTCCTTTTCTTCTTCTTCTTCTTCTTCTTCTTCTTCTTCTTCTTCTTCTATATGTCTAAACGTTGTGTTTCCTTCTGTGAGCACAGCGAGGAACTGACTCAAGTCATAGAAAGTGAAAAAGATAGAAAATCAAAAAAAGTAAAAGTAGGCGTCTGTTTGTTACAGAAACGTCACATTTGAAACATCATTGAAACGTTTTGAACTAATAACCAGATAGATAATAAAATTTGGATTTCACTTACTGATGCAGCTGCAGTTCATGGTGTTGAATATTAACACCTGAAGCTTCCTGCTGTTGTTTTCTATCAGATGCTGATTATCTGTCTGCTCATCTTTCTCCTGTTTGCTTCCTCTGTTTCCGTCATATTCGTCTTTCTTGCTGCTTTCTCATCTTCTCTTTCTTGTTTTTGAACACTAATTTTCTCTCTCACTCTTTCTGTCTCTCCGGTCTTTTGTTGGTTCGCTCCACACCCAGTAACAGTCCTTTGTGTGTTTTGATGATACCCAGAGGCCCTCTGAATGTGTGTGTGTGTGTGTGTGTGTGTGTGTTCATGTACCAGGGTGCCCCATCCCAGAAACTCCCTTTAGCCCAAGGGATCCCAAGAATTATGGGAGTGTGGTTGGATGTCTCACACACACTCACACACACACACACACACACACACACACACACACACACACAGAGTCACCTTGACCTGGAGGTGAACCGTGTGGTTAGCCAGTCGATATAAAGCTCAGCAGGTGCGCTATTGACTGTGAATTTATGTGATTTACTCCACCAGACAAACAACATGACAGATTAGTCCTACTTCCTGTTTAGGGCCGAGTAAACAAAGCAAACATTTAAATATATATATATATATATAAAATATATATATACAGTAATACAGTAAACAGCAGCGTGCAACAGATGGATGTAAACAAGGCAAAATATAAAAAAAATGCAAATGTTTTATGAGGAAGAAAATACATTTGACACATTTGTGGAGCTGCAAGTATTAGTTAATTAATCAATTAGTTGATTGACAGCAGCAACAAATATAAACGTATGACGAGGTGTCAGAAATTATAATACTGGTTTAAAATATTACATGAAAGTGAAAGAAAAGTGTGAAAAATGTTGATTTAATCAGAGTAAAATAAGAGCGGTTTATTAATTATGCACAAAATAAAAATATGAAGTGAAAGTACATGCGTGTGATTTTCCGTGTGTGTCCTTGTCGTTAACTTTCCTCTAAGACACTGCAGCGTTTCCCTCATTAGGCAGAGAAGCAGAGCTGTCCTCATTAGTGCAGTTGATTGGCATCTGAGTGCAGCTAATTAGCAGTGTGAAGCTAACGCTGCGGTGATGGCAGCTGATGTGCTGCTGCAGTTTAGAGGCTAACCGGAGTGTGACCTCGCTGTTTAGAGGAGGTGCACACTCGAGGAACGTGTGTGTGTCTGTGTCTGTGAGTGTGTGTGTAATAATTGCTTGTATTTGCATTTGTACTGTATAATTTGTCTCTTTGTGTGTGTGTGTGTGTGTGCTTGCATTCACACGTGTGCTAATTACACAGATTTACAGCATTTTATACAGCAATAGCATGTGTGTGTTTGTGTGTGTTTGTGTGTGATGTGTGTGACATAATTAATTCTTCAGCATGAAAAAAAGAAAAACGTGTGAGAGAGGAAAGTGTGTCTGTATGTGCATTAATTAATTTCCTGTCTGTGTGATCAATTTGTATTTATGCAGTTTTTATTGTTTTTCGTGTGTGCTGTTACAGTGTGTGTGTGTGTGTGTGTGCTGTTACAGTGTGTGTGTGTGTGTGTGTGCTGTTACAGTGTGTGTGTGTGTGTGTGTGTGTGTAATTTATGTATTTAATTGGTTTACTTTCACCACAACGTTCTGCTGAAGGAACATTCGGATGAAACGTGTCTCTCCAACAGCAGATATGCCTGCGTGTGTTCAGTCTATCTGCACACGCATGCATTTCTTTCTATTTACATTATATACGATGCTCTAGTGTGTCATCGCAGCAGAACACAGGAACAGGATTTTCCCAGATTTTTCATTTTCTTAGCGCTGGGACTGTTGCTGCTCCCTGCTGTGTGTGGTAACAGCTTCACACTGGACAACAGCATCACTCCCTTTATAAAAACCTGCTCTGTGTGTGTGTGTGTGTGTGTGTGTGTGTGGGAGGTCATACTAGAAACACTGACTTCTTCTTCTGTGATGTCTGTCCAAAGTAAAGTCAGCACACTGAGAGCATTAAAAAAAGCATGATGCATGATGGGTAGAAACA
This sequence comes from Pampus argenteus, assembly GCA_036937835.1. Taxonomy (NCBI): domain Eukaryota; kingdom Metazoa; phylum Chordata; class Actinopteri; order Scombriformes; family Stromateidae; genus Pampus; species Pampus argenteus. The sequence goes on along the minus strand of CM072866.1, from coordinate 23,945,154 downwards.
CACGCCGCTGTTCAAACAGCCGATCACTAATCTGAGACGGACACGTGTGTAAATATTCATTTATTTATTTGTTTATTTGTGTTGTCTCTATTTTGTCCTTCTTCTCCTCCTCCCTTGTTTTTTTTTTCCTTCCATCATCACCTTTCACTCGTTCTGCCTTCAGGGGCTTTTAATTAAATTTCTGTTCCCGTGTGGATGAAAAGGTGGGAAAGAGGGATGAGTGCATGTAAACAAACAAACAAACAAACAAACAACAAGGTTTATAAACAGTTAAAGTTCCTCCTTACAGTCGAGTAATTGAATATATATTTATTTATAACTGCCGTCAGTGTGTAATGTTGGATGTGTGTGTGTGTGTTTGTTTGTTTGTGTGTGTGGCAGCTTTTAATTATTTTAGATATAATATCTCAGAAACCTTTCAGACTTTGTCATCATATTTAATTTTTTTATAGTATCCAGTCAGTTTTGGAACATTATTTTCAGCTAAAACTGATGCAGCAATTTAAAACATATAAATATTGTGAATCTGTTAGTATAAATACATCCCAGTTTATATTTGTCTCAAAGGTCTCAAATCTGGATGCAATTTAATAGACTCATAGTTGTTTAAGATGACGTCCTCTGTCGGTGGACGCCTCGTGTCCTCGTCACACTGTCCATAGGACACATATTAAACCTCAGATACATGTGAGGAGTCGATGCTTTTAGTACAAATATTGTAGTGATTTGGACTGTTAGTCAACAAAAAAACAAGGAACTTGAAGGCATCATCTTGTTAATTATAAAGGCTTAAAGGCATTTTTATAGTGTAATAATCATTCAGCTCTACTTAAAAGCTTTAAACATGAACAGAAACAGAATCTGACAGCAGGAAAGGTCACCGTCTGATTCACAAGTTAAAGTTTCAGTAAACCGGGACGACTGAATCTCTCCATTATGGGAAAACAGTTGGAAATACCTCTTAGACCAATCAGATTGCTTCATTTAACTAACCCGCGTATGACCTGTAGTTGGAAGAGATGGATGGACGGAAAGGTGGCGACGAGAGAGAAAGACCAGAGAGCGAGTGGGAAAGTTTACCTTTCTCACCCTCCGCTGTGAGCAGGGAGCGAGGGATGAAAGGAGGAAGAGGATATTAGAACGACAGGAGAGACGGCGAAACAATGAGAGGATGAAGAGGAGCGAGGAGGGACGGAGGGGAGGAAGGACACGGACACGACGGATGACAGAACGGATCAGAAAATGAAAAGAGAAGAGAGGGCAAATAGACTACCTACTGTCCACACACACACACACACACACACACACTCACACTCGTCCAGCTGTGACCAGTCTGTGTTTCTCCAGTAAACATCATATCCAGCCTTCTTGTGTCCTGGCAACATATACCTTGACAACCAGATGGGAAAGCATCTTTAATATAGCGTGTGTGTGTGTGTGTGTGTGTGTGTGTGTCTTTCTTTATCTTTTCATCTTTTTTTTTTTTACATTTGATGCTGACGGTGGAGTTTTCTTGAGCTCAGATCTGTTTTTGTCATATATTGGTGGTGAAATCGTTTTTTTCTGCAGCTCGTATCGAGCGAACATGCACAGCTTACTGGAGGAGAACAGAGAGGGTTAGTTTGGTTCACTGGCCTTCAGCTCTCTATGAAACAAAGCAGAAACTCTCATCTCTCTTCTGTCACGTTCTATCTCGACTCCATCTCTCTCTGTGTCTCTATCATCATAACAATCCCTTTCTTCTGCTCCAACTCTTTTTATTTACACGGCCTCGTTTCTGTCTCCGTCTCTCTTTTCTCTTTCTCCTTCTTTATTTTGCTGTTCTGTTTGGGACTAGATGGGATTATATCATCTTCTCTCGACTCCTGATCAGACACTGAACCTCCATGCTCATGTTTATTTCTGCATCACCCTCTCAGTCGTGCACCACCCCAACAGTTGTTCGCTTCCCTCCTTTTCCGTCCGTCCTGTCACTCCGTATATCCCTCATCACCTCGTCCGCTGGGTGTTTCATGTCTCACACACACCGCTCAGTCTTGTTTCATCTCGTTTTTATCTGGTGATACTTTTCTTCTACATGCTGTCCGCTGCTGACCTCTCTGTGATCCGTCCTCTAGTTTAGCCACACAGAGGAAACTACTGGTTTACCACTGAAACGTAGACGGAGGCCAAGCTGTAACTGTGACAGAAATGTGATCGCGTGGATTGATTGAAGCAGCATGTAATAAACCTATAATGAACAATACAGATTTATAGATTTATAGGTAAAATGATGATTATTCTTCTCCTATGAAGACACGTTTTATATTATCATAAAAGTTCAACCAGTTTTCACCAGATCACTTTGAGCCTGGATGTGAAACATATTTATATATCAGTAGTGTCGGTCTCTGTAAGTGGGCGTTTCCTCTGCTGCTCTGACCCTGATGTTAATGGAGTGTGTCTGAGGTCCTCCAGGGCAGCCAGAGATTGTGTATATACTCCTCTGTGGTCTTTCCGACACACAGACACACACACACACACACACAGACTCACACACACAGTTGGGTTATGTTGTGGTTGTGGCCTGGCTGGTTAAACAAATGTGATCATTTCAGAGATTTTATAGATTGCACCAAATAGATTTGGGTTGCACCGCGGCTGTTGTTGATCTGTTCTTTCCTCTGTTCCTGCACATGTGAGGCTCTCTGGTCTCTGCTGCTGCAGGCTGAAGATAAAGAGGAACCTGTGATTAGATATGAAACTAGCTGCTAATCGTGTACTCTCTTTCTCTCTCTCTATGTATATTTCTTTTTCCAGGGACCTGAGTGAAAATGGCATCCAGGCCATCCCGAGGAGAGCCTTCAGAGGAGCCACGGATCTCAAAAACCTGTGTGTGAAAAAAAAAACACAAGATACACACACGTATACACACAAAGCACGTTGTAGATGAAAAAAATAAATCTAGCGTGTATATACATACATGTACGAAGCTGCACTAACACGCTAATTGGTTGTTTAATTGATTAATTGACTGGATTGAGCCGCTTGTTTTCTGTTTGTAACCAGTCAGCTGGATAAGAACCACATCAGCTGCATTGAGGAGGGGGCGTTTCGAGCTCTGCGATCTCTGGAAGTACTGTGAGTACTCTGATACGCACATATTTCCTGCTCCTGAAAGACAAAATATACTGTAGCCAACTCAGGTTGAGTTTAATTCATTCAATCTGATGTCTCTTTCTCTCCCAGCACGCTGAACAACAACAACATCAGCAGTATTCCTGTCTCCAGTTTCAACCACATGCCGAAGCTTCGCACCTTGTGAGTCCTTCACCTCTTCTCACTACGTCGTGTGTGTGTGAGTCTCTTCTTCACTCACCTCCTTACCTGTAATCCATCATTTCCTCTCTTTTTTCCCCAGTCGTCTCCACTCTAACTCCCTGCGTTGTGACTGTCACCTGGCCTGGTTGTCTCCATGGTTGCGGCAGCGGCCATCATTAGGCCTCTACACCCAATGCAGCTCGCCGCCCGCTCTGAGGGGCCTCAACCTCGCCGAGCTGCGCAAGAGCGACTTCGCCTGCTCAGGTACAGCAGCGCCGGTGTTCGTCAACGAGTCCAAGTTCGGATAATAGAGCAGAAATTGGAGCTGCTTTTCTCGTTTCAGGCCACGGCGTCAGCGCCTTCGTCCAGCCGTGCAGCCTGGCGTCCGGCTCCTGTCCTCCCATGTGCTCCTGCAGCAACAACATTGTGGACTGCCGAGGGAGGGGCCTCACCGCCATCCCCGCCCACCTCCCTGAGGCCATGACTGAGATGTGAGTTTAGTTGTACATCCACAGCAAAGTTACTCAGTGTACTTTGTTGCTGTAATCTTTCTTCTGTCTTTCTGTGTCTAGTCGTCTGGAGCAGAACGGTATCAAGTCGGTTCCTCCGGGCGCTTTTACCTCCTACAAGAAGCTTCGTCGAATGTGAGTCTGCTATAGACGCGCTGACTCGTCTGAATACAGCTTGAGAGATAAAGACTTTTTAAGTTTATGTTTTCTTGCTGAATTATTATTATTTTTATGACAGCAGGTGATTTTGTTTGTGTGCCGGAGGTCGTTTGAGCAGCTATAGGCTGTGGTTGAGCTTTATTATATTTCTGCCTCTGAAGAAACGTTAATGTTTCAGACTCCGATCTGCCAACTGGATCACGCTCCTCGTCCTCTGTCTCCTCTGTTCACCGAGCTGCGGTTTTCCTTCTTTGACATAACAAACAGCCCCAATGGATTTCCAGCATGGAGGAGCGCTTGATTTATGTCAGCTAGCGAGCAGATCCAGTCCCCATCAGAGGCACTTTAAGGGTCTTGCTTGATGAATGAAGCGCATGTCACTGTGATCAAGTGCATATGTTTAAAATCTGAAGACGTGACCACAATAACACTGTTCGTGGCTTCTTGACTTTCTATCCTTATTACATTTTTCTTTCTTCTTCTTGCTTTGTGTTCTGTCCGCTCTCATTGCTTCTTCTTCTTCTTCTTCTTCTTTTCTTCAACCCATTTCTATCCTCCAACATCTTCTCCATCTTTGTCTCTTTGCGGTTTTCCTTTTCCTCTCAATCTTATCCTTCTCTCCAACCTTCCTGCTTTTAACAACATTACTGTGAGACCATCCCAAAGTCCAAAGAAGCGGTTTGATTACGTTACCAGACTGGTTTAAGTGGTTTGTCTTAAAATGTATTATGACAGTTGCGCGATTGAGATGTGGCAGAAGTACAAGGGTTTTATCATCTAACATGTCGTGGTTTTGGCCGCCCGGATCAAACCATAGATGTTTAAACTTCAACTTGGCCGGCAGAACCGCTCGCTCTGCCTTTCATATAAAAAGTTAGTGTCAAGCTCACTTCCAGTGCAGTCATCTAATGAGGTGGGATGTCGACTTTTTATGAAATGATTTGTATTTGATTCTGTGTGATTTGGAGATTAGAAAAATGAATATTAAAACCATTCGTGTATGTTTGACCTCACAGATGGAAAAAGTAAAAACACGCAGCCTAAAACTATTTAATATATCTTCACTCTCCAATGACTATATGGTGTTATGTTAGTATATTTCCATCATATATTTGTTATTATACTGCAGCAGATTTGCGGGTGCTTTACTAGTGTCAGACCTGGTTTACTATGAGACACATCAAGTGTACTGAAGGAGCTACACTTTACTGCAACTCAAACGTAGACGTTAGTTTTGGTCAGATTGTCACACGTGTGGAGCAAACAAAGAGTTTCCTGCTGCTGTGAGTAACGTTGGTGTGTGTTTGTCTTTGTGTATTTCTTCCCAGAGACCTGAGTAACAACCAGATATCTGAGATTGCACCTGACGCTTTCCACGGCCTCCGAGCTCTCAACTCATTGTGAGTAACACGTCTTGAGTGTGTGAACCAATGAATGAACTGTCACATACTGCCAATATGTGTCTGCATTATGTATATGTTCATATGTTTCTACTGCGTGTGTGTGTGTGCGTCTGCTGGTATGAATAATGGCGCCTGCTCTCTGTAAACAGAGATTCTTTATGAAATATCAGGACTTTACAAACAATCACAGCAGGTCTGGGTCTGTGGGTGTGTTAACGTGTGTATGCATAGCACATATGCACATATGTGTCTGTACTCATGTACTGTTTGTGGATATTAAAATGCACACAGGCCTTAATATTAGTTGTTTTAGTAGTAGAAAATGTCTGTATGGATCCAGAGTTGCATCACAGTGTGCTGCTTTGTGTGTGTGTGTGTGTGTGTGTGTGTGCGTGTGTGTGTGCGTGTGCGTGTGTGTGTGCAGGGTTCTGTATGGTAATAAGATCACGGAGCTGCCCGGTGGAGTATTTGATGGCCTGGCCTCTCTGGAGCTGCTGTAAGTCCAAACCACAACACGCGTACATTTCTCTGAGTTGACGTTTAAACTGACCGCGTGTCTGAGTGGTCGACACTCGATTTATACAAATTTCATTTGTCAAATGGCTCCGAAGAGCCAATAAAATGCTAAATTGTTATATGGAAACTAACCGCTTATGCCAAGTCCAGATGATGTAGATCTGTTTCTCATAACTTCCTGTGATGTTGACTCTATATCTACATTTATCTACATTTCTACCATTCACTGCATTTACACGTGTATTATTTGTGTCAGGGACGAAGGAGGAAGTTCAATATGTGAACTCCCTCACATATAACAGTCATTTTAAATTCAACATGTGCAGGATTTGGAAATTTCCAATTCTGGCGACACCTAGTGGAGTCAAAAAGTACTGCAGATCTCCTCCAGGTTTAAAGAAGGAAGGTTACACCAATTTTAGACATACAGCAAATCATCATGTGTGCAATATACACCTGGTAGAATAAATGAATCACCAAAGTTTGTTGATTGATCTGATTGATCTGCTGAGGGCTGAACTGAGTTTTCATTTAAACTCCAGTATTGACTGATGTTGTGATTTGTCATCTAGCTGCTCTTTGCTGATGCTCTCATGTTGTCCTGCAGGTTGCTGAATGCAAATAAGATCCACTGTATCAGAGCCACAGTGTTCAAAGATCTGGAGAACTTGGCTCTGCTGTCGCTTTACGACAACAAGATCCAGAGTCTGGCCAAAGGCACCTTCAGCTCCCTGCACAGCATCCAGACTCTGTGAGACAACACACACACACATACGATTTTCACTTCTGTTCCACTTTATTCAGTCTGATCTGACTGATGTCCTTTCCCTCTTGTGATTTCCCATCAGCCACCTGGCCCAGAACCCCTTTGTGTGTGACTGTAATGTGAAGTGGTTGGCTGACTTCCTGCGTTCAAACCCCATAGAGACCAGCGGAGCGCGCTGCGCCAGCCCTCGCCGCCTCGCCAACAAACGCATCGCACAGATCAAGAGCAACAAGTTCCGCTGCTCCGGTCAGTGTGTGAGACAGATGATGGCTAGCAACAGTCTGGTTTTATGAGCTACAGTTGATGCAAAGCTTCCCTCAACACAAAAATATGTGTATGTGCAAGAAATCACTTCAGCATCAACCACAAAGTGACAATTAAATAAAGTTTTTGATCAAAAGTGTGACAGAGTTTGTGGCATCAAGGTGACAATGAAGTGAGTCAATCTGACCGTCTGTAGCCTGATACCTCGCAGTCATTTATTTCACCGTGTCCGTGTGTGCCGCCGGCCTCTGGCCAGTGAAACCATGACAGGCCGCTTTAGTCGTCCGCCAAGGCTGGAAAGCTGCACACAGGCCGACACATCGCTTCCATAAAACAGCAAAACACGGAGACGGATCATTTCACGCCTTCTTTCATGCGGAAAATTCGAAAGGTTACTGCTGCCAACTTCACACAAGACCTCCTCCGGGAGTGTGTGTTTGTGTGTGTGTGTGTGTGTGTGTTTGTGTGTTTGTTTGTTTCTTCTTCCAAACCCTTTTTGACTAACATGGTTTTGTTTCTGTTTCAGCCAAGGAGCAGTACCATATACCAGGTGATTATGTTTGTTTGTGTACGTGCATATGTGTGCTCAGGAAGTCTATTGAAAGGTGTTTCTGATATTTTCTTCCATCCCATTTACATATATGAGTGTGTGTATATACTATATGTCCCTGAAGTGTAGCATCAGTAAATTCAACCTGTGTGTGTCTCCAGGTGCTGACGACAGACGTTTGAGCTACGAGTGTAACAGTAAGCCGGTTTGTCCCGCCAAGTGTCGCTGTGAGGCCAACGTGGTCGACTGCTCCAACCTTCGCCTCACCAAGTTCCCCGAACATCTTCCCTCCTCCACCGAGGAACTGTAAGACACACACACACACACACACACACACACACTTTATTATCTATAATTATCTATTATCAATTAATCTGAATCATTTAGTCTACAAAATATCAGAGAATATTAACACACGTTGATTGTTTTGTCTGAACACGGTGACATAAACTTCTGATAAATGACTCAATCAATGTTACTAATATAACTTTTATGAGTCAATATGTTATTATTGATCCTGCTGACATACTCGTTGGACTCTGATATGCTGCCAACATTTTACAGTGAGTGTCATATTCTATTGGTGAGGATGCTTTTATTCAGAGTGCATGTATTTGTAGGGTCAGCAGTGTTAATGCAACATTGCATATACTCTACTCTTAAAGATACACACACACACACACACACACACACACACAGACATATTGACACACACACACACACGGTGCACACAGGCACTTTATGAATATCCATGTTGACATGTGTGTATGGACTCATGCTGCATGGATGCACACTGACGGGACAAACACGCACGTTTTAAACTAATGATGTTTGTTCATGTCTGCTCTCTGTGATTGTCCCAGACGTCTCAACAACAACGATCTCTCCGTGCTCGAAGCCACCGGAGCCTTTAAGGGCCTGTTGCAGCTCAAGAAAATGTAGGTCACTCAGAAAACCACAACAATGAGGAAATATCTGTCAAATCATCAAGAGACCGCTCAGAGATCTCATTATCTGGCCTCTATCGTGACCTAATGTGAGAAAAGAGGTTTAAAACAAGCTACTCTGTAATTTGAAACTTTCCATAAAGAGTTGAGTAAACGACTTGTGTCAAAAAAACATGAAAAAAAGCGACTCGAAAACGTGACTTTATAGAAAACTGAGTGCTGCCAGTTGACCAGTTGACTTCGGTTTGTTTCTGCTCAATGATTCAGTCGGATAGTTGTGAAAATGTTGTCTTTGTGCCTTTTCAGTAATCTGAGTAACAACAAGATCTCAGAGATTGAGGACGGGGCGTTTGAAGGTGCCTCCTCAGTGGTGGAGCTTCACCTGACAGCCAATCACCTGGAGTCTGTCAGCGGGAACATGTTCAAAGGCATGGAGGGACTACGCATGCTGTGAGTTCACTTACATCACATGTTGTTAAAACAGTAAAAGAGTCTTTAAGCTGATTGTCATTCATCTATAAACAAGTTAAATAAATCAAAGAGAAAACTGAACGGAAACTCCACATGGTACCTAGAAATGAATCCTGTAGCAGCAGTGCATTCATTTTAAAGAAATGAAATGAAATGTGGAAGCTTATTGAAGGCCTTGAAACGTGGGGAAAAGGACTCTGACTAACGTGAGTGTGTGTTTGTGTGTTTTATAGGATGCTGAGGAACAACAAGATCAGCTGCATCCATAACGGCAGCTTCACCGGTTTGACCAACGTCAGGCTGCTCTCTCTCTATGACAACCAGCTGAGCACCATCCTGCCGGGAGCCTTCGACACGCTGCCCAACCTCTCCACGCTGTCAGTGCACACACACACACACACACACACACACACACACACACTCACACACACACACACACACACACACACACACACACAGCTCCTGTTCTTTCTCCTTTGTCTCACTCTCCATCACCTTGTGCATCAGAAACCTCCTGGCCAATCCTTTTAACTGTGACTGCCGTCTGTCCTGGTTTGGGGCGTGGCTCCGGAGCCGGAGAATCGTGACGGGGAATCCTCGCTGTCAGGGTCCCGCCTTCCTCCGAGAGATCCCGCTGCAGGACGTCGCTGTACCTGACTTCCGCTGCGACGACGGTACGATACACACTCTCAGGCAGGAGGATAATTATGCAAATCTTATCTCTACCTGCACAGGTGAAAGTGAAAGTGGAGTGAAACTGATGGTTTTACATGTCAGCAGTCTCTTGAGATTGACATTAATGTTTTGAAGGTAAAGTCAGGTAAACCTTCCTGTCTGTGCAGGCTCCGTCCTGGAGGACAGCAGCTGTGCTCCGGGACGTCAGTGTCCCAGTCAGTGTACCTGTATGGACACGGTGGTCCGCTGCAGCAACAAACACCTTCAGGCTCTGCCCAGAGGACTCCCCCGCAACGTCACTGAACTGTGAGTCTCAAAGCACAAGTCTACGTCAGTTCAGGCAGGAAGAAGAAACTCAGCAACACCTTGGCTTCATGGAGACATGAGTGGAAGATGGGAATTATAATTCAGTGTGTCTCTCCTCACCTGTTATCCTCACAGGTATCTGGATGGAAACCAGTTCACCAGCGTTCCCAAAGAATTAGCCACCTTCAAATACCTGCAGCTTGTGTAAGACATTTCACTATTTACACTAATGTATGTTCTCGTTACTGATCCACAACCTCTATGAACACATTATTATTATATGAACAC